>OZ029917.1:37652858-37699533 GCA_964023275.1 Norana najaformis
TCTTATGCTATGTTATATTATGCTGTTATCTTAGGCTGTGTTATCTTATGCTATGTTATCTTATTCAATGCAATCTTATGCTATGTTATCTTATGCTTATGTTATCTTATGCTGTGTTATCTTATGCTATGTTATGCTATGTTATCTTATGCTGTGTTATCTTATGCCGTGTTATCTTATGCCGTGTTATCTTATGCCGTGTTATCTTTTGCTATGTTATCTTATGCTATCTTATGCTGTCTACTGTTATTGTAGGTTTTCTTGTGTTATGCTATCCTATCCCATGTTACCTAGTCTCATCTCATCTTATTTTGTCTTATCTTCCTCGAAATTGCAACATTGGAAAACATGATCAATCCTTTAAGGCAAACCAGACAGCTGCGGGTATGAACTCTAAGCGACTTCATTTTCTTTGCCTCGGCGTATGAAGGCGGATGGCCAGTCCTCTCCATCGCTGTATGATTTTCCCACCAACAACTGTAATAAAAATCACATATGTATATATCACTTCTTTAAGGAAAAACTCATCCGAGTCAATGCACGACCGATGTACTCAATCAATTGATGCGTGGACTGGTGGCATTAGTAAGACCCAAATCTTAATATTTCTTTCTTGACCGGGATTTGAACTGCCGACCTTTGTGTCGACAGTCCAGCAAGCTAATGACTAGACTATCGAGGCCACGTTCCCGCCATTAATCACGGGCTGCTTTTGGCACGTGCCCGTACGCGCTATATTAGACCAGCGCTGGTTTTGGTCATTGGCTGACACCAACGGCTTACCACGCAATGGAAAATGTCGCTATTTGTTTATTGAAATTGCTTCTGATGAAAGGCTATAGAGTTATACTTCGCTGTTTTCATTGCTGTAGTTGAATTATTAACAGTTACATGTTTAGAACTGAACGCGAAGAAAACCAGTTGGCTATTAATAGCATATGAAAAATATTAGTAATAACAGACTAGTAATAATAATATTAAAGAAATATTAACACTGAAGAGGAGCTATACAAATTTCTAATTACAATGAGAGAGAGACAGAGGAGAGAGAGAGAGTCAGAGAGAGAGAGAGGGAGAGGGAGGGAGGGGGGAGAGGAGAGAGTCAGGGAGAGAGAGAGGAGGGAGTCAAAGAGAGAGAGTCAAAGAGAGAGAGTCAAAGAGAGAGAGAGAGAGAGATGCAGACAGAGAGAGAGAGAGAGACAAAGAGAGAAAGAGGGACAGGGACAAATGTACGATGAATTGGCGTCGAAATGTCACGTGCTGCTCAGTTATTATTCTCTTTTCCTTAAGATTGTGTCCACCTTTTTATTGGACGGCAAACAGTTTCCTCTTTCAGATGGCACGTCGCCTCTTCGCCAACTGCCAAAGCTACCACCGCCACCACCACCACCACATAAATTAGAGGTAGACTGGCAGAGGAGAGGCAGAAAAAGTGGTAGAGGAGGGAAAGGAATGAGAGAGAAGAGGAGCAATATGCAACGATGAAGATGGCGGATTAAATGGAGGGTGAAGTATGAAGAGGATGGAGTATGAAGAGGATGGAGGCTTGAGGAGGATAGAGTTTGAGGGGTGGAGTATGAGAAGGATGAAGTATGAGGAGGATGGAGGAAGATGAAGGATGAGGAATATGAAGGGTGAGGAGGATGGAGTATGAGGAGGAAGCATGAGGAGGATGGAGGATTGAGGAAGATGAAAGATGGAGGAGGATGGAGTATGAGGAAGACAAGGAGGAGGAGGAATATGAGAACGCTGAAGGTAGAAGAATATAATGAGGATGAAGGATTAGCAGTAGGAAGGGAAACGAGAAAGACGAAGATAGAGGAATAAGAGGAGGATGAGGGGAACATGAGGAAGATAAAGATGGAGGAATAAGGGTGAGCGACAGCGCGAGGACTTGTTTGTGTTCGAGTGTCCAGTGCCTGAGATGAGCTTCGCCGCTCGTGGCACCGGACGGCGTGACCTCACCCGGGTTCTCCGGTGCCACTAATGGCACTCTTCGACGGAGGCCGTGATGCCCTCCAAAGATACTGCGGGTCGCCGATGCCAGAGAGGGGGGCAGAGACGATTTCCACGGATTTGTTTGCTTTATTTGTCCCCGTCTCTTTCCCGCTTAGAACTCCTTGATGCCTCTTTCCCAGCGCCGCTTTGTAGGGACGGTTGCTTTGTGCGGCAGGGCGTGGACTTCTGGATGATAGTATATGGACGTACAGCTGGGATCATCCATTCTCATCAGTCAGTTGGACAGCTCCGGTGAAGCAAAGCTACTGTTTAGCTCAGTATAAATTGGCGCATAATAAATTTATGTATGTTTATATGTATATATGCATGTATGTATGTATGTATGTATAGTATGTGTGTATAGTATGTACAGGCCTATACGTATGTATTTATGTATGTATGCATTCATGTATGTGTATACATGCATGTGTGTATGCATATGTATGTATTGTCGGCAGGGCACGTGTGGAAGGCAGGTGAGATTAGGTCAGAAGGTGACACGTGCGCATGCAGCTGTGTTGGAAGGAGTGTTTGAGGGAGTGGTTAAAGGAGTGGTTGTCTCGTTGGTTGAGAAGAAGGTGTAAAAGAGAGATCTTAAACTGTTGTAAAAAGTTCTTTGTCTGATGTCGCCGTACAAATGTATGTATGCGTGCATGCATGTTTGTATGTATGTATGTATATATGTATGCACCGTCGAGTGTTCGAGAATACAGTGTTTTAAACCAACGAACGTTGTATGCTGCTGGTTCGGCCTATACCCCTACGAGCCCAATCGTTTTTCCAGAATGCAACAATGTATATATGCATGCATGAATAGATACATGTATTTTTGTATATATATATATATAATATATATATATATATAAGTATATGTTTGTATGTATGTATGCATATAATATGCATGTGTGTATGTATGTATGTATTCATCTATGTCTGTATGTATATATATATGTATGTACTTATGTACAGTGGTCCGTCATAGGTTACAACTTCGTCTGTGGGGAGGGTTTCCTTTCCAAAGCTATTAACGAGGAATCCCGAGGGAAGGAAGGAAGGAAGGACCAGAAGAAACCCTTTAGATTTCGGGCTCATATTCTACGACGTACTTGAGTGCAAGACATGATGATTGCGACGACCGTTGGAGGGCGACACCATCCGTTGACATAACGCATTAAACCAGCAACATTTCATGGAGATCTCCGAACAGATGAGATGGTCGGTCTTTTTATTTCTGAATTTATTAAGCGCTTTTGTCAGAGGAAGAAGAATCAATCGATGGCGCTGAGTGAAGTACTTGTTCAAGGCCCCCACACAGCAATCGTCTAAGGGGAGGCTCGAACCCATACTCTCCACGTGACAAGTCAGGCGCTCTTTCCAGTAGTCTACCATGTCCCCTAATATTTAGGTGGCATGTCCTCTAATAATTAGGAGGTATGTCCCCTAATATTTAGGTGGTATGTCCCCTAATATTTAGGTGGTATGTCCCCTAATATTTAGGTGGTATGTCCCCTATTTATGTATGTATGTATGTATGCATGCATGCACTATGTATGGATGTATGTAAATATGTAAGTATGAATGTCAAATGGTTGTATATATATATATATATATGTATGGATGGATGTAGGTAAGCATATCTATGTACGTGTCTGTAATAATATTATGGGAGGCGTAAAGATGTTGGTAAGCGAATACTATGCCAGAAGGGGAGTCTGCGTGTTAGAGCACCATTTAGGAAACAGAGAATATAAGCGGCTTTAATTGTTTGTCGTTAACAATGCATGAGTCAAGGTAAATGACTGATCGATTTATATAGCTCCTTAATATCGACCTCGTCAAAAAGAAAACCTGAGGTGTGTTAAGAGACTGAGTTTAATCCGTGGTAGATGCACCGACCCTAAGGTATTGTGACCCCGATTGGCTGAACTTTGACACGGGATCAAGTAATCGCCCCTAAGGTCGGCCCTTGTTGATCCCCAGATTGGGAGCGCAAGACGAAGCATGGCAGGCGACCGGAAATATCGCGCTACTGAGTTGGACTTGGTTAATTGATCAGGTTTTCTAATTAACTGATTAATTGCTTAATTAGACAGGCGAAAAATACCTGGGATTAGGTCTGTGATTGATCGCCATTCACAGCTAATGCCGCAAAATCCAAATCGAAAGCTTGACCATCAAGTAGCTTCGAGGCAGAGCTGCAACGGTTTGGTGGCATGGTGGTTTATCTGGCAGCTGGGTCAATAAACCAACGATTGCTGGTTTGAGCCCGATGAGCGGATTCCAAGTAAATTGTTCGCGCACATTTGTAACTGTCATCAAACCGTATGCTTTGATACTGACATAAGCTGGGAAGTAAACAGTAAGTCCTGCGATAGCCCCGTGTCCAGGACCTCGGAATTCGTCCCTTGCCAGCTCAAGGGTCGGAGAGAAGGTTTGGAGCGCCTCCCCACGTTATACTATTACTATGATACAGGAGAGCTTTACATTTACTTTACAGCGCTAAAGGGCGTGCGAGTTCTGTTTCTTGGTCTCTTCCGACTACAGATCATCCTCAAGGAACTTATGCTCAGAGGCACGGAGAGAGAGAAACAGGCAGACAGATAGAAACGCACAGTTAAACACAGACACGCAGACCTGTAGACTGACAGATGCAGATATAGAGAATAGAGATATATAGTTGTAGAGACAGACACAATTGGACAAAGTTAGAGTTGAGAGGAATATAGACCAAGGAAAATCAAATTTATAGACACGGAATATGAGGGAGGGAGAGCAGAGAGAGAGAGAGAGAGAGAGAGAGAGAGAGAGGAGAGAGGAGAGAGAGAGAGAGAGAGAGAGAGAGAGAGAGAGAGAGAGAGAGAGAGAGAGAGAGAGAGAGAGAGAGAGAGAGAGAGAGAGAGAGAGAGAGAGAGAGAGAGAGAGAGAGAGAGAGAGAGAGAGAGAGAGAGATAGAGAGAGATAGAGAGAGAGAGAGAGAGACGTAGTTAGACTGTTCTCTATTCACCCCGCAGTGTTGACAAATTGATTTAACTGAAGTGCACGTCAGACTTTTCTCTCGTCCAATACAAACATCGGACCAATTGTTTTTAATTTATGTATGACAAAAATACATAAGCACTAGAACTGTGACGAATATTCGTATTCGATTCGCTTCGAACTCGAATAGTGCTCCGAATGACCTTTTTGTATTCGGCCGAACAGTTTCTGGAATCCGAATCCAAAGAGTAGGTCTCATTAAATGCGCTATATAAAATTAACGTCACTGTGTGCAGTTTCCACGGAAGATCTAAACTCTGCTCTTGACTTGCGGTTAGATATTTTAGGCAAAGCGATTTTTAACGTCCTATATTTTCGTTAAATTGAACTTATATAGCCTACAAAAGCCTATAACGAGCATTTGGAAACGAATAAGTGAGGAACCCGTCAGGGAAATACTTTTAAAGATAAATACTTTTTAAGGTAAATACTTTTAAAGATAATCTGGACCAAGATCCGACCGAAGTGACATGCGCCACGTGCGCAGCATCAATTTCACGTGGTGCTGGCAACTCCTTCTGTTTTACAACATGACACTAAATAATCACTTAAAGTAAGATACGTTGATGAATACGAAATGATGCACTTGAAAAGAGCAGCATCGCTAATACTAAAGTAAAAGTAAAGTATTCCATATCCCACAAGTGAGACCTAGGGAGGCGCTCATCTCCTTTTCTTGGCTCTTAAGCCGGCAATGGTCGAATCCCAATGTCCTGGACATGGGGCCAGTGCATCGCAGGACTTGCCTTTACTTCCAAGCTTACGCCGGTACCAAATTAATAGTGCTTGGTGACAGAGGCACGGTGTGCGCAAACAGCATGCCCAGGATAGTTACACGGAGTCGAATCCGCAAGCGTATGATTATTCACCAAACGCGTTTCCGATAGATCACCACGGAAAACTTGTTTGATAACAACGAAACCTTAGCAAACCGTAAGAGGCTTTATTTCAAATCACCAACACAAAAGAAACTGTTCTTGCGCTGTTCTCTAGATGACTGAATTTTGGGGAGGATAGAACTCCGCTTGGTAATTCTCGAGAAATGGCCGCTTATAGACAACATAGCCACCCCAGATCTCCTACGTATGGTTACCTACCTACCTACCTACCTACCTACCTACGTATCTGTCCGTCTTTCTCTTTCTGTCTATATATCTACCTATATATCTGTCGACATCATCATCATCATCATCAGTCACCATGGGTTCAGCGCCCGTAGGTGCTTGATGCGCGCTTCACTATCTCCGTCCAAATGTCTCTATCCTGTGCCAGGTGGCTTAGTTGTTGTAAGGAATTATTACTGCACCAAGAGATGATGTCGTCTACCCATTCTCTGTTAGGGCGTCCTCTTCTGTTCTTCCCTCCCATTCTGCCAAACACTATCGTCTTGAGTATTCTGGAGTTATCCATTCTACATATGTGTCCAAATAATTGTAATTTTCTGCGGATTAGTTTTTGGAGTAAAGTTGTTCTTGGGCCAATTTGCTTGTATAGCTCCTCGTTCGTCATCTTTCTTCGCCAGCCGATTCTCAGTACTTTCCGATAACATGTTCTTTCAAATGCCATTACTCTTCTTTCAATTTCTTTGGTTATTACCCACGTCTCACATGCATACAGGGCCCCACTGAACACGACATACATACCTATATATCTGTCTGTCCGTCCGTCTCTCTTTCTATCTATATATCTGTCTATACATACACCGACATAATATCTGTCTGTCTATCTGTCTGTCTATCTATCTATCTATCTATTTACCTACCTACCTGCTTGCCTGCGTACTTAACTACCTATGTCATTGCTTATAGCCGGGCCATTGATGTCTGTTAGCGTCCATGTTACAAAAGTGTCTACCATGTCTAGACATAACTCCGAATGGAGTTTTCCCCTTATTTTCGTCAACAGCTTAAGTGCATCTTATACGGCAGCGCTTAAGCGATCCAAGCTGAAGACGTCATACTTAATGTGGGCTACAATAAATGTTATTCGATTTCCTTGCAGAATCCCAAGAAGACCAATCCTTCTATTCGTGCTGTCATACTTCCTTAACCGATCTCTATCGATCTGTCGGCCAGTTGATCGTCTGCAGAGACCCAGGACTGAAGACGACTAGAACAGATAAAAGATGTACGTATCTATGTATCTGGGTTTTTATGCGGCATCTTAGAGGACCGTCTCTAATGCGGGGGTTTTGTGATATGATACGATCGCGTCCAATCACTTGATTGACATAAAGCTGACGAATTCAATGCATCGATCAAGATTTAGTGGAGACATAAAATAAAGACATCGGGAGACCACCCACGACCACTGAATGAGGGCGCAATCAGTTTTTCTATTCGGGGGTCCGCAGTATTTTCGACGAGTTACTCGATTCCAGTTTGGTTTCGGTATTCAGGGTAACGGGTTGAAATTTTCAAGTTGTCGCGAGTGCCTCTGCATTGGGAGGGTGAGTTCGGGAGGAGTTGGCATTGACAGAATGCCCTTAAACTTAGGGGGTTTTCTATTCCGTTTTCCTTGTTGATCTTCTCGTTATTTATTTACTTATTTTATTTATTGTGCGCACAAAGTCAGTAAATTTCTTGTTGATTTTCTCGTTATTTATTTACTTATTTTACTTACTGTGCGCACAGTCAGCAAATCTGAGTCTAACGCACTGGGCAAATGTGCGCGATGTGTCAAAGTCGTAACGCGGAGTCCGCTCGGCAGGGTCGAACCAACAATCGTTGGATTATAGACCTAACGCGCTATCAAATAGACCTGCATGCCGCACATATTAACTGCAATATTCATAGCGGGTTAAATTTTTCAAGTCGGTAGGAGTGCCCACTCGATTGGGGTGAAGCGTGAGTTAGTCGCAATCCCTCTTACACCCACGCATTTCTAACCTAATCAGTCGATGGCCGATTCAAAGCAAACCGCGTTCCAAAACCATAACAGTTTGGATAAAACTAGTTAGCCGTGAGGCCTCTGCGAGACCGGAGTACAGGCTATACATAGCACAATCAAAGCCGTTCTTTCCTGCCCTGCGTCGTGTTCTTCGCTTGTCTGTAGCCAAGTCCGTCCATCATTCAGTCTAGTCTGATGTTTTCCCCCTTTGAGAAACGTCGAGATTTTACACGACATCCGATGCTCCGATGCGCTGCATTCTTCAACATGTTTCGGTCGACCAAGCAGAACTATATCTGAAAGTGAATAGAATGGAAATTCTGTTCAATAGAATATTGAATAGAATGGAAATTCTGTTCAATAGAATATTGAATAGAATGGAATTCTCAGAAAGTGTTGAGAACTGGTCTAAGGGTGTGGACTTACGCTCAAAATCTAACCTTGACGTTTGGTTCATCGGAGAATTGCAGACTGCTTTGCAACAAATTTTGTAGATGAATCTTAACACAGTATGGACATGTACTAAAGGATGTCCACGTTTGTTGCAAAAGCATCAACTTATTGTAGGAAAGTCAGCTGAAGAAAAGACGCAGAAAAGTGGTCTGCACTGTTTTACGGAGTAGAAAGGGTCCTCAGTTTGAAAAGAATTGGTCCTGAACCTGAATAGAACGAGTATAGAGCAGGCTGTCTCTGTGACTTCTCGGATTCACTTAGCTTTTCCACCGGGCTCACCATAGAACTTGGCTTGGATAATGATCTTGCTTAGCGACCATCGACTGATGCCTTGAGCATTATTACAGTAGCGCTACAGAAGTTCTTAGGTTAGATTAGATTAGTCCGCGGCTTGAATATACTATCCATAGGTCTTGCGTTGAACGACCCTGAAGCTTAATAAAAAGCGGGATAGAAAAGGTCCTCAGTTTGGATTCAATGGGTCCCCAAACTGAACATAACGAGCCTCACGGTTAGCTGAATAGAAATCGCTGTGATTAGAGTTGGTCCTGCATGCGGTTGTTTAGAACAGATCCTGAGACGGAATAGAACGGGTTCTAGAGTTTGGATAGCATCGGACACTTGAACAGATAACAGATATAGGTTCTGAAGCAGACTAGGAAGTCCCTTAGTTTGGTTGGTATGGGTTGCCTCCTCCACATGACTGCATATATCTGCTCCTGATGCTTGGTTTATACAGCGCTGTTGCAACCCAAAACGCAAATCAGACCGTCGTTATTAAAGTCCTCCGCGCAACAAAATAGTCCGTTGTTCCGGAGAAAGTAGTTCGACTACCAACAACGACCCTTGCTTTCCATAAACACCAAGTATATTGTATACTCAGTATTCAGTGCTGCGATATGTATGCACGCGTGTGCGTGTGCTTGTAACGGCTCCATTCATGCATACGTATGTTCATTAATGCTACATATGCTGGATATATATACACCTATACATAGGATTCTTTTATATATATACACATATACATAGGATTCTTATATATATATATAAAAGAATCCTATGTATTCTATATATATATAAATGTATATGTAAGAATCCTATGTATACGTGTACAGGGCCCTTCTGGGATTCAGAGAGGCCTGGGCCACTGCAAATGCGAGGATGCAATCTCGAAGCATACGCTTTGGAAGCCTACTAAATGGCAGTTGTGAATTATAATACAAAAACGTTACTGAATCATAAGTAGAAAATCTTTGGTTCGAATAAGAACATTTCTTATTGTAAAGTAGACGAAAAATAGTATGTAAATATGAGGCCTCTTGCCATGTGAGGCCAAGGTCAAATGGCCCTACTAGCCTCCCCTCTGATAGGGCCTGTATGTGTATAACGCAACCGAATCTAGCCTATTTATACTATACACGATGCCACTTAGCAGTTTGTTATTTAATCTGTAAAGTTCTGTTCTTGGTAGACGAGCTTTTTCGGTTGCTGGACCTAAATTTTGGAATTCACTTCCTGCGTCAGTACGTTATGTCCAGTCTCTTATGTCTTTCGTTCTCGACTTAAGACACCTTTTTCAGTTGGCTTTTCCGCCGTATATAAGCTGCCTCTCTGTCTTAATGGACTGATCTTCTGGATATTGACTTGAATGAGGCTTAAATTTGAAGCGCCATCAGATGAGGCTTTATGCATTAGACACGGCGCTATAGAAGTTTTTAATTAATAATAATAATAATAATAAAGAATTACATGGTATACACATTTGAATATTAAGACTGTATATGTATTTTCTGTTTAACGACGCTGTGTTATAACGAAGATGATTAGCATCGGCTTCTTTTTATCCGGGCTTCGGGCTGGCACCACCCGACTCAAGGCAGTGGCGGAATATAAATATTCAGACTTGTAATTGGCATTGTTTAAAGAACATCTTATGGCTATCAGGGCCGTTGATGTCAACCGTACCCTACCTCATAATTTTTGAAGTGTCTTCTTTTAAGTCGTTTCAATGTTTAACGACATCTTATGACATCAAAGGCCGTTGACGTCGCCCTCCTCCTTTATTCAGGCGTGGGACTGGCACTACCCGAATAGAGGAAGGTGTGGCGGAGTTCGTTTTAAGGTTAGTAGCAATTCCAAAGTTTAACGACATCTTATAAAATCAAAGGTCGTTGACTTCGATTGGTCAAATTGTTTTACCACATCGTGTTAAACGTATTGTGGAGCGTCATATATATGCACAGGAATTCCGTAAATTAAGGTGTGTAATGCTTCGCGAAACTATGATCGTCTGCTACGCGTTACGGGCGTTTCATGATGGATTTCGTAAACATGTGATGTGTTAAATACTGTTAGAAAACATATACATATAAATTAGTGTATGTGTGTGGGTGTGCGTGTATTTTGACTGATTTTTGTATATGGGCTACATGTAACATGCATATACTTAGCCTATATGTATTTTATTCATACATATTTTTAAAGACGGTTTACTGAATACAGGCATACACACACATGCAGAGATACAGAGAGACTTATAGATACGAGCAGCGAAAGGCAAAACTGTAATTTAGATAAGTTGAAAAGTTCACACTGAATCCAGGCAAAAGGAAATATTTTGAACCATAAGCAGACTGGAATAATTGAATTTTTTTTTTAGAGCGAAATATGGCCTCCGTAAAAGAGTTGGAAACACGAGGAAATAGAGTACATTTACATGCATATAGGTCTACTTGAATATTTTCATATTCTTACGTAGTAATACAGTATATATAATAAAATATACGTAGCATATATATATATATTTTTATGCATATATGGGAATGTATGCATATGTATTCATTCATTCATTCAGAGCGTTTATATAGCTCACATTCAATTTGTACACTCAGAGGCGCTCCCAGCTCAGCCTCGGCGAGGGGGAACAGTATGTATTTATGCATTCATTGTGGTTGGTGTCAGTCTATTGGCTGAGGTGGCATTTAAAGGACTGCATCGTTTCCGCTATAAGGATGACCAGCTGACGAAGACAGTAGCAGACGCGTTGAGAATTCTGGCGCAGCAACTCGCATCGCTCCTCGGTCGAGTTCCTCTGACTAAACATCAGCCTCTGCAGCTGGTCATCTGCTCTTCGGCGTCCTCTGTCCCATCCGAGAGACCTTTGTTTAATTCGCAGTTTAAATTCGGATCTAAAGGGAGTGAATTATCGTGTTCATTTGAGATTGGAGAGGGACAGTGGCTGCGTTTTTGTTGCGCTATTATCTGAAGTTTTCGAGTTTTGGATTTAAAGCTAAGCTTCTGGTGTTATCTAGGAGTTTTTATAGATCGAACCAAGTAAGTGGCTTCGATAAATATTACGACAATGATAACAACAACAACAACAATTTCGCAAACAAAGCGCTTGTACATTTATGTTCGAATATAAGGCTCTGCTTAGACACCTTTTAAAAGACGTAACGGGACTCAATATATAGTGTTAACTAATCGCTTTCAATGAAAGAATCAACCCCTTCGGATCATACGAATTAACGAAACTGATGGAATGATGATGATGATGATGATAATAACTTTTATTAAAATAATGATGATGATAATAATAAAGATGTCTGGGAGACCAAGTTATTTCCAGGCGCTCAGTCAAATCAAATCTTCAAGAGATGAGTTGGGTTAGCTTGACTTCCGTGGTCGTAATCCTTTTCAGCTTGGTATGTTCAGTACGTTTCCAGCCGAACCTATCTTACAAGCGCCGGTGAATAAACTGATCTCTCTGACGCAGTTCTCTCTGTCTGTCTGTCTGTCTGTCTGACTGTCTGTCTGTCTGTTTTTGTGGGGTGCTGAGAAATTCAAAGATTCACATTACTTTATACTGTAAAGGTAAATGCACACGGTTTTTATATAGCGACCGTATGGCCTCGACCCTGCTTATTTTGCAATGAATTTGTCGGGTGAGATCCTTCGCCACCGCTGCCGTCTGATTGGATGCCACACCATTTAAGGTTCCCGTGTATGGACCGTGCTAGCCCGAGATTCAAATCTCTGAAATATTACTAAGGTCGTCTGTTTCTCGATCTAAGGGCAGAATTTCAAGATATTTTTATTTTTATTATTATTTATTAGAGACTTCTAGAGCGCCGCTGTCTAATGCACAAAGCATCAACCGATGGCGCACCAAAGTCAAGCCGCATTCAGGTCAATATCCAGAAGGTCAGTCCATTAAGACAGAGAGGCAGCCTACGGCGGATAAGCTAACTGAAAAAGGTAAGAGAACGAAATAACACAAGAGACTGGGAATAAAGCGCAAATGCAGGAAGCGTATTCCAAAATTTCGGTCCAGCAACCGAAAAAGCTCGCTTATGAAGAACAGTTCTAGTTTCTGGCACAACAAGAGAAAGGCATTCAGATGACCTGGTTGAATAATGATGAGTTTGAGGAGTAAGGACTGAAGGACTGAGGTAGGCAGAAGTTAAACTTTACCTTTGGAAGCAGTAAATGGAATGGCCACTGTTATGCAGAAATTGAATGAATCTTCAATAGTATGCTAAAAGTCATTAGTACGGGTCGATCTGTGGTAATTGTGCAAATTAAAAGTTATACGACATTTTCATTTAGGACCTTTCCTCACCTTTGCACGAGTAAGCTACTTAAATGTCTTGTTTACCTTCGGATTTCGTGATTTCTGCCATTTTTTAGATCCAGTTGGTAGATTTTTAATGGAAAGCGACTACATTTACATATAGACCTTACACGCAATAGTCTTAAAATAATACGATTTCTGTTTTCAACGTTTTTTGCTCTTTAGATTTTAGAGCAGTCGTTCGTATCTGAACCGAAATTTGAGAGTGTTATACACTGGAAATTGCAATGTAATGTAATGTAATGTGACAAACACATATAGCGCTCTTCAAGTACCTCTCAAAAGCGGTGATGACTTGCTTTCATTACACACCTTTAAAATGTTTACAACTGACGCTATAAATTCTTCGACTGCATTTAATCGCCACTTAAAACTCCGCCACTGCCTTGTTTGGGGGTAGTGCCAGTCCCAAGCCTGGATAAAGGAGGAGGGCGACGGCAACGGCCTTTGATGCCTTAAGCTGTTGTTAAACTGAGGAACTACTACTACTAATCGCCACGTCGCAGCATTTGGATTATGTTGAACAATTGGTGCTTGAACGAATGCAAAAATACCAATATTACACTATTATATGTACATATGGTTCAAAAGCGGGCTATGTAGCTGCCGCGGACTTTGCTATACCTAGTCAAGATGTATATTGGAAATTTCGAATATGTGACTATTCAGATGTGTACTCGGCCGAATTGACAGCGATAAGGGAAGCTATCGAATGAGTAGCTCAAACTGAAAATGAAATGCCTCGTCCCTTTGTCATATATCAGTCGAAATCTAGGCCTACATTGCTCGGTGAAACCATTAGTATGTATAGTGGCATTGCATCGAGTACGGTTGAGTTAGTCTGGGTATCTAGTCACATCAATATATTTGGCAATGAAATGGTTGATAAATTAGCTAAGGAATCTAGACCATATCATTTCGACTAACTATATCGAACTCTCAAATATCTCTATTGATAAGCACATATATTATTGACAAATGGCAAATGGAATACACTAACGACCTGAGGGGTCGAATCTATAAGGCTCTTTCTCCTAATATAAGTACGGATATTAAGTACTTAGACTCTAAGCGGAAAAAAGAAGTTCAATTAACTCGATTAAGTTTGGGTCATGTGACTTTAAACAACAGATTGTTCAGTCTTAAACTGCATCCCACAGGACACTGCGTTACGTGCAACGTTCAGGAATCTATCCCGCATCTGCTATTACATTGTTGCAAAGAACAAATTGCACAGAAACTTCGTGAGAAATGTATAGCCAAAGGATTGGATGTTACTTTGAGGAACCTTTTGTCTCGTGCTGGTTTGCGGGGAGAGGTGTATCACCTAATGGAACGCATAAATAAAGGTCGCCTCTTATAGAATTTTTTTATTTGCTGTATAGACTACATCTTTAGATGATACATGTTTGAAACACACAAAAAACCTATATAGGATGGATAGCTGTTACTATCGTTATCACGATAGGAGTCGTTAAATAGCAGAAATCACCAATTCCTGTGTATACGGGTCATTTCGAAACTAGTAATAAACACAGCAAAGAATTAGGTGTGATTAAGTCTTGGTTAATATTTGATTAGTCATCGTCATCATCATCGTCGAGAGCCCAACATATTCTGTCATTCCGTGTCGCATTCTGCTTCATAAGCCTATACTCGGAAGGTGTTGTATTAATTTACAGCAATGCTACACCTGTTATATGCCTATAGCTTCCGTTTGTCTCTCAGTCTCTCTTTGTGTTCCACTCTCTCCCGCCCTCTGTCTGTCTGTCTGCCTGCCTGTCTGTATGTCTGTCTGTCCGTCCGTCTGTCTGTCCACCACCATCACCACTATGTATTATATAGTGCCTATATGTGTGTGTGGCACAATGTTTGCATATATCTGCACCTGTATTTATAGTCTCTCTCTCGTATTTCCTAATCTTTCCCTCTTTTGTTCTCTCTCTCTGTGTCTGTCTTTCTCAGAATTTCTAACACTTCGTGTATGAATCTGCAGTTAATGAGTACCTTTTAAAGATCGTGTCAATGACAGGAGGTCATTGTAAGGCACCGTCTCGAATTGTCTGTGTCTCTGAAATTATCTGTCTCTGTCTCTCTATGTTTCTCTGCTTCTATCTCTCTGCCTCTCTCTGTCTCTGTCTGCGTCTCTCTCACACTCACCCACTGCGTCTCTCTCTGTATATCTCTGCCTGTACCTCTGTCTTTGTCTCTGCCTCTCTCTCTCTCTCTCTCTCTCTCTCTCTCTCTCTCTCTCTCTCTCTCTCTCTCTCTCTCTCTCTCTCTCTCTCCGCCTCTCTCGGCGTCTCTCACACTCTGTCAGTATCAATTAGAGGGCATCTGTTATTGGCATTGATGGCAGATTCATTGGCATTCTTCCCGGCACTTGTGCCGCAGCGGTCACTCTTGGTCTCTCCTCTGAACCCCGCCGTCAATGGCGATAATTTCTTTAGCGCCGGTCAAGCACCTAGTCCAAAGGCAAGAGATTGCCTACACGATTTCATTGGCTCGGGAAGCACCTGCTCTGCTCGAGCCATCGCCGTCCGTTACGCCCCAATGACGTTTCGTCATCAGTGACGATATTAAAGAGAAGAATTCGTTCGCTTTTTATCCGCAGCAGCTGCATAATAACTGAAACTAAACTTCAACTACGGAGATTCCAGGGCTGCTGATGCTCTTGATCTGCTCCTCTCGTGGTTGTAGATGATCCCAATAAGGTTCATCATTGCTGTCTTTGCCATTCTTTCTCTGTGTGTCTCCGTCTGTTCTATCTCCTGTGTCTGTGTGTCCGTATACCTGTCTGTATGTATGTATGTCTCTATGTCTGTTTACTGTATGTCTGCCTGTTTGTCTATCTGTCTGTCTACTGTCCGTCTGTATATATGTATGTTTATCTGTCTGCCTGTCTATCTGCCTCTGTCTGTCTGTATCTCTGTCTGACTATCTGTATGTAGGTATATATGTATACCTATATGACTGACTCTCTGCCTGTTTGTCTCTGTCTACCTGTCTGTCTCTCTCTGCTGTGTGTCTGTCCGTCTATCTGTCTGTCTTTCTGTCTGTCTGTTTGCTTGTCTGTCTGTCATTCGCTTTGACTGTATCTCTGTCGCATAATCTTTTCCCTTTCTCTCTGTCTCTGTCTACATAGCTGTCTGTCTATCTTTCTATCCCCACCTTCTCTTTTCTCCCTTTTTCTCTTATTCTCTCTCACATTCCGTCTCCTCTTAGCTGGGTTGTTTCCAGATATTTCTGTTTCAAATGTTATCGATTCAGTTGGCCATTTAGTCGTTTTAGTTATTGTTGCTATTGCTATTGTTCCTGTCACTGTTATAATCATCATCATCATTATCATCATCATTATCATCATTATCATCATCATTATCATCATCGTCGTCATCGTCTTCATCGTCACCATCACCATCAAATTCAAATTTTTTATGCCTGGCACGTTAATCTCTTAATATTCATTCATTCATTCTTTCTTTCATCGCCTTTATTTTATCGATCCTTCAGTCCATTAGTTTTATTTATTTCGTTTATTTTTATTATTATTTTGTGTGTGTGATAGAACAGATGTCTAAGATGGCACACGGAGGATGCAAAAGAACAAGAATCTCGTCGCTGCTGTTCCTCGTCCTCGTTATCGTCTTCTTCATTTTTCTTCTGGCGATTGGCTCCGATGGGACCCCATCCTCAGTCGCATCAGCCGCCGAAGAAGCAGAAGAAGAGCCACTGCTCCGGTAAGGAAATGAACTACGAAAACGCGGCCAAATAATTCTCCGTTCAGGGCAAGCGAAATCTCCCGGGAGATTTGCCCCGAAGCCAATTTAACATGCGCGCCATTCATAGGCAGAAGTTGTTCCGCAAGGCACTATACACACACTTGTGTTAGCACATTTATGATCGCTCTGTGCCCTGAATTGTATTGTATTGATCGGTATTCGTAATCTTAATAGCAAATTTGTATAGCGCCGCTTCAGTTAAACTCCTCGGAGACGCTCCCGGCGTGAAAATACGAAATCACAGTGGAGCAGGAGAGAGGCGGAAATAGACGGAGATAGACGGACATAGACGGAGATAGGCGGAGATAGACGGAGCTCACGTCGTAGGTTATTGAGCAACTTATTCCGGAAAGATGGACGTAATATGGCGAAGCTTCTGTGCTGCGTTGTCCATTCTATTGCATTGCATTATATAGAATTGAATCATTCTATTGCATTGCATTATATAGAATTGAATCATTCTATTGCATTGCATTATATAGAATTGAATCATTCTATTGCATTGCATTATCTAGAATTGTATCAGTGTATTGTATTGTATAGTATTCTATAATTGTACTGTAATCTATTACTATAGCCCAAATGATGTTAAAGTCATTAAGAACAAAAGTTAATCTGTAAACCAGTAATGTTCAGATAACTAGAAGAGAGTCACCACTGCATAGCACCAACACACACGTAGAGCTCAACCGACGGATCCCAACCACAGTTGATAGTTTAAAACGTGTGCTGAGAATCCACAGACCGCGTTGCTTTAAGGATGAGTCAACAAGCCCGACGATTAGATAAGGAATTAGCAACGATTCAATACTATACAATACAATACAATGATACAATACTCTAACACGACGACTTCAGTGTCCAGCAGTCCCTCGTGGGCGTTAGAGCGTCCGCGTATCTTTTGAGCCATCAGTTCTATCCATGGAAGGCATCCGTCACCAGCCGAACGATTGGTCGTAGAGCCTCTACGTGGTTTGACTGTCGGCATCTTTATCACCCTTTCTTTACCGAATGAACATTTCCGGCTATAGACGGCGTACATAGATCTGTAGGTCCGAAGCTTGACTGTCCAGCGCGGAACATGTCCACCCTCTGAAGAAGTGGATCGGTCCGATATCGATATGACATCGGCGAAAATAAAATAAATAAAATCCAGCTGACAGAACCCAAAGATAACTCCGAATCACCGACTCGATCACAATAGTTACAGTAGAAAAGAATTATCGAATTTTTTCTGCTTTGAGTTCAACAATCCGTGAAATGACACCGCCGAAAAACGGCGACCATCGTGGTCGTAGACATGCTTTTTCTGCAAAATCTGTTGAACCGAAATTGTCGATAACCACGATGTCCAAGAGAGCGGAAGAAAGGATACGGAGGATAAGTAATATGAGGAAGATGAGTTAGGACTGTTTGTTCTGACTATCCGCGCCTCCGATTCGCATTTCTGTGTGACTTTGCGCGCGTTAAAAATTTCGTAATAACAACAATAACTGCCTTTCCAGATGCTCATTAATGTCTCCGGACTAATTTTTTTCACCACCTGAGGGATTATACCTACCTCGGGTAAAATAATAATAATAACAATAACAACAATAATAACAATAACAATAATAATAATGAGATTTTATCTCAGTCCAAAACGACGTGGCATAACATGACCTGTCACACCTTTGGTTGAACACGCGTATCGGCGAACCAACCTTTGCTCAATTGAATCTTCAGTTGTCGCTGTAGTTCCGAACGCATGCGAGCCCCATGAAGACTGTCTGAATGTCACAATTCCATAGAGGGAGCTGCTGTCGTCGCCAGTGACGTATTTTCTGTTCAGCTGTGGCTCTTGTTCGTTCGGATTAAGAAACCGATTTTCCGGAACTTTTTTCTGTCGCGGACGATCGTCCGTGAGCCTTGTTTCGCGTAGGAATTGCATGCGTGTCGTGCTCGACGAAGCGAGTTCTTTTAAATCGGATTTTGCTCAGGTGTTCGACTTGACGGCTGGCGGGGAAACTAAACACCCCGAGAGGGTTTGAGGCAATTATCTCCATTTACCCTCCTCAACGGAGTGAATTTTATTTGTTTTTTTCACAGCACATCCGCTTCTGATTAGCCTTCCTTCCAATTTTATATGCGCGTAGAATTGTCTCAGTGCGACACGGTGAGCTATCGGCAGCGCGCTTGGCCTGTAGTCTAACGATTGCGGGTTCGAGTCTGCTGAGTGCAATCCGTCTAAACACCCTTGTGGCACGGTAGCCATTGGAGAGAGTGGTCGGCTTGTAACGCGGAAAGTACAGGTTCGAAACTCCCCTGAGACGGTTACTGTGAATGGACCTTGAGCAAGTCCTTCACTCATAATTGCTCGGCACCATCAGTTGATGCTAAGCCATTAGATAGTGGCGCCTAATAAATACAGATATAACAATAGACGCATGTGCTTGTTTCTGTAACGGAGCAGTAGAAGTTGGTACAAGTGTGTATTCTGGGAAGTGAACGGCAAATCCTGCGATGTACTGAGCCCCGTGTCCAGGACTTTGGGATTCGTCCATTGCCGGCTCAACGGGCTAAAGAAAAAGAAACAGAATTGTTTTAACTTGGTCTCATTTGCATTCAGTTGTTAATAGCTGTTAATTGTTTTTAGGTGTTGTTATATTTTCTTAGAACAATTCATAACAAATTATTGTAACATTTTAGTAGTTGCTGTCATCGTTTCTGATTATTTGCCTTTGCCTAGGGTGAGGAAACACGCCTCGGACCAACGTGTCGCTGAGCTTCAGGCGCTGATCGCATTGATGAAAAACTCGCCAGTCGAATACGGACACGGACTAGTCGATCCTCACAGCCTGTGAGTCACTTCTCTTGTCTCTGTGGGTCTGGCTCCGTATATTTCTAATTGTTTGTGTGTCCATGAAGTGTATGCGTCAGATTCTTAGACTAGGCTAGGCTTACAGCGGACTGCCAAGAAGGCAAACGATTGAGTCCTGGAGACTGCAGGAGTAGAGTCTGCTTGGATTAATCAAACAGAGGAAGCTTTCATACTTCGGGTAACCGGACCACGCATGCGTCTAGGGCTATGCTCGTCTTGAACATCTTAAACACATAAGACGAACTCAGAACGCAGAAGTAACCTACTTGTTCTCATATTATTCGCTAGATAGCACCGGCGTTCACAATCTAATACATAGACCTACAGCCGAACCACGCATGTGTATAAGACTATGCTTATCTTGAACATTTTAAACGCGCAAAACGAACCTCGACCACAGAAGGAACCTATTTATTCTCATATTATTCGCCAGATAACACCGGCGTTCACTATCTAATGCATAGACCTACAGCCGTACCACGCATGCGTCTAGGGCTATGCTCATCTTGACCATTCTAAGCACACAAGACGAGCCCCAATGACAGACTTGAAACTCTAGGATGCCTAAACACACAGTCTCCGGAAACGTGGGGGTTTAATTAACCCCCCTAAACGCACGGGAGGCCATAAATGGCACCGTTCAACTCGCCCAATAAGCCTCCTATCGGCGTCTCGTCTGCACATTCTCTAATTGCCGATCAGTGTCTTATTTACTGAGCCGTTCAGGTAACGGAAGCATCAGCAGCGACGGCGGGGGATGGCCGCCAGCATCTGAAGCCGATTGTCATCGGTCGGTTTACGCTTACCATTCTGGGGATTAACGGCCGACCCTGCATCTGGTGCGGCGAGGGGCAGAAGGATGCCGGTCGTGCTGCTGAGGCAGAGGATGCGTGGATGCTAATTGATCGTCGTTTGAGATGTGGGGGTGGGTACGGAGGTTGTTGAGAGTTTCGGGATGCGGAGAGCGACGGATGCGGGTTGCTTGCTTTAGAGCTGATGGGATTTGTCGAATCCCCTCATCTGGACCTTCATAGTCTCTACTCTCTAGTCGTTGTTGATGGCATTGTTTTTATTGTCGTTGCACGTGTTGTCGTTATTATTGTCGTTGTACGTGTTGTCGTTATTATTGTTGTACGTGTTGTCGTTATTATTGTTGTACGTGTTGTCGTTATTATTGTTGTTGTACGCGTTGTTGTTGTTACTTTGTTATTGTTATTCTTATTCCTGTTTCTTCTTCTCGTCCTCTTCTTCTTCCATGTCATTATGTTCTCTTTTCTCATAATCATCAGCATTTTCCCATTCTCTTCTTCTTCTCCTTTTTCATTCGTTCGTTCATTCATTAATTCATCATTCATTCATTCATCATCATCATCACCTTCATCATCATCGTCTTCTTCTTCTCCTCCTCCTCCTCCTTCTCCTCGTTCTCTTCCTCCTTCTCCTTCTTTTCTTCATCGCCTCCTCTTCCGCCGCTCATGACATTCGAATGACATGACTTCACATTTAGAATCTTCTGTAAACTCGTTCAAAAAGGGTCTTTGCCTCTTTCTGATCCTCTTCTTCCTCTTTCGCAACAGAACTTCTGTCATCTTCAAATATAACTTTGATTTCCGGCGGATATGCTTTGCGACAAAACAGACCTGAAATGAGAAGCAAATTTAAAAAACTCGACTCGGAACAGGGCGCTACATAATGATATATCCTAAATCCACAGCAGCCGTCCCCTGGCATGGGGTGAATGGATTAACATGGGTTGCGGAGAAGGCGTGATAAGAAGATGGTACCTACGTCGGCGAAAGATCAAAGAAGAAGAGAAATGACGTCTGTTCGACCACCGTGACGTTTTCCACTGGTTGACCTCAGTGAACGACGACCCATCGGCGATTCTGAAACCCGCGTTGCTGTAGAGCGCCTCTGAAAAAAATGACTCATAACTGAATGATTCACTCGCACCCGTCGCTCTTTTTAGTAATCGTAAGCTCGAGATTTCTACAGCGCCCAAGGAAAGCTAAATCGCAGGAACCAGCTTATTGACAGCGCTCAGTCGAAGCAAAATCAATAGGCAAGAAGGGTTCTGTTCCAGATCGAGATCCAGCAGTCAGGCAGGGAAGCAATCAGACGGCTACGGTGGGTGGTGTTTGGAATTTGATCTGCGGGATGGATAAGGGGAAGAAGGGGAATATACTATGCAGTATAATAATAGATATTATTACATAATACAATATCATGCAAATAAATGAAATACAGTGTTATATCTTCTTCATTCTGGGTGGAATTAATCCCTCCTAGGGGAGGGGTCAGCCACACGAATCCTTCTTTTCCATTTGTTTCTATCTCCAGTATCTTCTTTCTTCAGTCTGAGGAGCTTTAGGTCTTGCTGAATCAAGTCTCCCCATCTCTTCTTTTGTCGTCCACGACTGCGGCGTCCGTAAACCTCTGATGTCCTACTTCTTTTAACGCAGTTTAATGCAGTGTTATGTAATACAATACAAAATACGATCCAATACAAAGCATTGAAATGCAATAAAATACAGTGCAGTGTATTATAAACAGAATGGGATAGATTTGAATAGAATTGAATTGCATCGCAAAAGAAAAGAATTATATTGCAAAAGCATAGAATAGAATAGAGCAGAACAGAATTAAATTACAATAGAATAGAATTAAATCACAATAGAATGGAATTACATTACAACAGAATAGAACAGAATTACATTAGAATATCGCAGAATAGGACAGATTACATTAGAATAGAATTACAATAGAATATGCTTTATTAGAATAGAATAGAATATATTTGAATAGAATACATTAGAATAGGCTTTATTAGAATAGAAAGGAATATATTTGAAAAGAATACATTAGAACAGGCTTTATTAGAATAGAATAGAAAGGAATATATTTGAAAAGAATACATTAGAACAGGCTTTATTAGAATAGAATAGAAAGGAATATATTTGAATAGAATAGAATTCCTTAACTTACCTATTCTTACCATCATGAACGTTTGTCGGTAGTTTCATTATCTGCACGGAATTTCTATACAGTAGAGCAGTACATCTCGTTCCTTCAAGATGAAATCTCGTTCCCACGAGATATTAAATGCCGGGCATTTACATGCAAATAGAATCGCTATGGAACGAGACAAATTATTTCATGCATCCTGTTATAGACGTCTCTTTAAGGACCTACACAGTATTGGCCAACATCTTCAGGTTTTTTCTCTGCATTGGCTGAATAAAAATGATCTGATTAAACAACCATATAGTTCTCTGTTCTGCTATAAGCCCAGGGCGTTTGGCCCGGCCCTCTTTCACCCCTTGTCACCTTTCCATATACGAGTACCCAACCCCTCTCAACCTCATGACTCGAGACGGTCATCGCACCTCTGAATGAAGTCTGCCTTTCGGCGCTATATAAATTCTGGCATATACTCATGCAGTATTATTATGTATACGTTCATTGGACTTCTATGGAACAGCAACTGGATGCTAAATTTTAACCAATTATTATTTTACCTGGAAGAACTGCATAAGCTTCAAGTGCACCTCTTCAAACTCAAGACACACAAACAGACAGACAAACAGACACATAAGTACACAGATAAAGACAGCAAGACACACAGTCAGACAGACCGACGCAGATACACACAAACAGACAGACGCAGATACACAAACACACAGACAGACAGACTATAGACAGATACAGACATATTGACAGAGACGCTTAGACAGACACAAACATAAAGAGATACAGACAGACGCACAGCCAGGCAGACAGACAAATAGAAGGACAGATGTACAATCAAAGAAACACGGACAGACAGGCAGACAGAAAATCGGAGAGAGAGAGAAAGAGAGAGAGGACGGAAGGACGGAGGGAGGGAGGGAGGGACGGAGGCAGGAAGGGAGGGAGGTAGGGAGGAAGGGAGGGATTTTTCTCCGTAGAAAATACGACCTCGAAAGCTTATGTAGCGCACTTTTGAATTTCTCAAGTGAGTGGTAAAGGTAAAGCTTTGGATACAGGCCCTCTTATATGAGTTAGGCTTAAAGCTTTTATTTAAATGATAGCTGAATTAAAATATAGGTTTCTATTTAAGTTGTTTTAATTCATTTTAAAACAAATCCTGGTTTCTTTTGCAACCCCTTCCCCCAATGTCCAGTAGCAGTTTAACATCTTAAGTTATGGCATCAAAGGCCGTTAACGTTCATATGGAAACAATTGAGTATTACTTACTAAGCTAGCTTAACCGGTAAAAAAGCAGCTGATTGATATATAGTTTGATGCACATGTTTTCAAGGTGTCTATTGCAATCAATTGATTTCCAATTAGTAGGCCTATATATCCCGTGCTTAAAAAACATCTTTTAGCAGTTCATAATTTTAACATTTAAATCGTTGTCGATTGTTTCAAAAAATATTTTGCACTTAGAGCGCCTTACGAAAGCGGCTTTGCACGATGTAATATGTAAAATAGAATGCAATAAAATGCTGAAAATGCCGTTGCTTGATTCTCATGCAAATGCACCATCAGATTTTAGCTTGATGCGAAACAAGCCAAAATACAGCAAGATAAGACACCTTTTAAACGCTCTAGCTGGCGATATTATAGTCGTGATTTCTTTAAGTTGTTATTGAATAAGACTTGAAACCATTTGAGGTTATAAGGTCGACGTCAACGGCCCTGGCTGCCATAAGACGTTGTTAAATACTGAAAACAACAAAAATCGCTATTAAACTCCGCCGGCGCCGTGTTTCCAGTGTCGCCAGTCACAAGCCTGGAAAAAGGAGGGGGCGACACTGATCATCTTCGTTATGACACAGCATCGTTAATTTGAAACCACCTACCTGCAGACTGACATATAAAACTTGAATTAAACCTCAGGTAAGGTCGACTTCAGCGGACCAGGTAGCCACAAGATGTCGTTAAACACTGATTAATAAAAAAATTCAATCCCTAGTATAAAGTCAGCATGAGTCGTTTCATGTTCAAAGGCAAGGTAGGTTGAGATTAACGGCAGTGGAAGCCATTAGCTATTGCTAAAAACTGAATCCTATTGTTCTTAATCACTGGGCTTATTTAAGCGGTTTATAGGCAGCGGAAACAAACAGGCCAAGGTGATCTAGGCGATATTGACTTTGAAAATGAAACGAAAACTTCAGAACCGTACAATAAGTGGTAATAAAATTAGACTCGTGTGTCTCCACTATCTTCCTGGGTACTCCCCAACGTTCGGTGAACTCTGAGGCATAGCCGATGCTCGTCTCTTTAAAGCAATCTTGAACAACCCAAACTATGTCTTTCATCAGCTACTCACGCCAGTTAAAACCCTCAATTATTCCCTACGGCCCCTCACCCATGACCGTATTATTCGTCCCGCTGATAGTTTAACGCGTAAATCTTTTATTATTAGAATGTTGTGTATACCTGTTAAGTTTTTCTTATGTTCTTAAACATTTGTAAACCGATGTGCGATTAGCTATTGGTTAATAAAGAATATACTTACTTAAAATGTCTGCTTAAATTCCTTTGAGCATCTATAAAGGCCATGAATTTAGTATGATGGGAAAAGATCAAATGACCATTGTATATCTTCATACTGAATTTCGCAAATTCTCCGTTCCTCTACCCGTTCTGTCGTTCACCCACCATCGTCTGTCTCAAGCCCTCCCATTTATTACTCCTCCGGCACTCCATTCAAAATTGAAGTCTCACCTTTTCAAGAAATCTTACCCTGATGCATACAGTCAGGGTAAGTTCCCATTTCTATCAAGCTAAACACAGCCCACAGTATGCATGCATGCATGCATGTATATATGTATGTATGTATATATATGTATGTATATGTATGTATGTATATATGTATGTATGTATGTATTTACAAAAGGATGCATATATATGTATGCACTATGAATACATGAATATGTGTATGTATATGTATTATGTATGTGTACATGTATGTGTGTATGTTCAACAGAAAACCTGGCTGCAACCCTGATTATATCCACACGAATTTGGCCCACGTTATTCATAGTATTGTATCTATGTATCTGGCTGTATATATATAGCACCTTTTAGCAGCTCACAAGGGCAATATGTATATGTATATATGTATATATGTATATATGTATATATGTATATATGTATATATATATATATATATATATATATATATATATATATATATATATATATATATATATATATATATATATATTGCACCCTTATCAGCTTTCAAATATATATCTAGCCTACACAAGAAACATAAAATCTACATTTCTATATCCATTTACAAAACGTCGCATTTATATCCGTGAAGAGCTTTGTATCATTGTTTTCTATGTATTTACGATGCTAGCAACAACCCAACGATATGCCTGTTCATGTTTCTTTGCATACAGTAGGTCTAATACCGATCGGATATTCAGCATCAGTACCAACACGAACATTTACACATACATATACACACATACAAACATACAAGCATACATACATACATACATTAGTTCTGCATTCATTTACATGCCCACATAATATGCAAACAATCTGATATAACATATAGATATATATATACATGTGCGTTGGGAGTATGGATTACAAGATGTGTCTGTCTATCGTGGGTATCTGTGCGCTGATGCGTGGCTCCATCCTGCGGCTGCGGTGATCTCCATTTTAGCTCTAGAGACGTCCAGGGAAGTTTATCTCTTGCTCTAAGAAGAAGCCATTTGTATTTCTGGCGATTCTTGTCTCGATATTTGTGTAACATCTTTTGCGGGCCACCTCTCAATGGGCTTTCGTACGGAATATGTCTGTCTTCTGTCTGTCTGTCTGTCTGTCTGTCTGGATGGATGGATGGATGACTGCCTTCAGAGATGTCTGTCTGTCTGCTTGCTTGTTTGTTTTTCTTTCTGTCTCCCCGTCCGTTTGCCTGTTATCTACACGGTAGCATATTGGAGAGAGCGCTCGGCTTGTAATGTGGAGAGTACGGGTTCGAGTCTCCTCCGAGACGGTTACAAGTCCTTAACTCACAATTTCTCGGCGCCATCGATTGATGCTAAGTCATTAGAGAGTGGCGCCTAATAAATGCAGAACTAATATTTACTGGTAAATCGGTATTCCATACTACGCCAGGTCAGCTTCCTACGCAGTCCACTTCGACTCCCTCGCATGCGCGCACATGCGCATTAAGAAGACCGGAAGTGACGCAGCACAGACAATAATGAGTGCAGTAAAAAGGCTAATTAGTCACGTACTGGCATAAAAATGACATAAATGAATAAAATAAACAACGCAAATGCAACGATTAGTGACACTAAATGTCAAGTATGACGCCTTTCAACGGCATCGTTTATGTGGAAGTTAGTGTACACTTTAGATTGGGTACAGTTCAAAAGCAGGTCAAATTATACAGTGTAACAGGAACGCCTCTTGACATATTCTGGTTGCTTGGCTGCCTTGTGAAAATTTGATGTGCAGAATGCACATAAGTAAAGGTTAGTGTACAAAATTTGATGTGAAGAATGCATGGTGAAAATTTGATGTGAAGAATGCATGGTGAAAATTGGATGTGAGGAATGCATGGTGAAAATTGGATGTGAGGAATGCATGGTGAAAATTGGATGTGAGGAATGCACGGTGAAAATTGGATGTGAAGAATGCATGGTGAAAATTTGATGTGAGGAATGCATGCTGAAAATTGGATGTGAGGAATGCATGGTGAAAATTGGATGTGAGGAATGCATGGTGAAAATTGGATGTGAGGAATGCATGGTGAAAATTGGATGTGAGGAATGCATGGTGAAAATTGGATGTGAGGAATGCACGGTGAAAATTGGATGTGAAGAATGCAATTTTAAACAAAGTATTTGTTCGAAATTTCTTCAACAGAGGTCGTCGGAAAAGAATTGGAGGAGAATCGGAGATGACAGTGGGAGAATATTCGAGAATGATGACTGGTCCCGAGAAGAGTTACAGAGAAGGACACAAATGACGCCATTGAGATGATCTGCATCAGCATTCGATCCTCCTCTCCTGCCTCAGCAGCAGCCAAAGAAGATGTTCTGGAGTTGGTGCTGTTCCATTGCGTAGATGTTGTTTCATTGTCAGTGACTTCGTTGTTGTCATTTCGACTCGGATTACCTCTCTCTGTCTCTCTCTGTCTCTCTGTCTCTCTCTGTCTCTCTCTGTCTCTCTGTCTCTCTCTGTCTCTCTCTGTCTTTCTCTGTCTTTCTCTGTCTCTCTGTCTGTATCTATCTCTGTCTCTCTGACTCTCTCTCTCTCTCTGACTCTCTCTCCCTCTGAGCCTATTTTTCTCTCTCTGTCTTTCTGTCTGTTTCTCTCCTCTTTCTGTGTTACTGTCTGTCTCTTACTGTCTCTCTCCACCTCTGTTTCTCTGTAGCGCTTTCTCTCTCTTTCTCTTTCTCTCTCTCTCCCTCTTACATCTGTCTCTTACTGTCTGTGCCTTGCTGTCTCTTTGTCCTGCTGTCTCTGTCTGTCTATCTGTCTGTCAATCTGTCTCTCTCTCCCTCTGTCTTATTGACTTAGGCCCATCGAAACTTACAATTATTATACAAAAGTTCACTTTACACTTAAAATTATAATTAAATTAATTTAAAACTTATCAGCATAAACTGATTGCGTTGTTTGCACTCTTGTTTTTAATTTTAAAACATTTGTTACGTCATATTAACATCCCTTATAAGTTTTTTTCAACAGTTTATAAATTATAATATTATTTATTTCTTAAGTTCAATTTTGCCCTTATTTTATTTTTTATTTTTTATTCATTCAGTCAGCCAGTCATAGATAGATGCACACATACACACAAATATATATAAGCAATATATTTGTACATATGACCACATATACATACATAAGTACATACATGCATATATTATGTACATAAATACATACATACTTACATGCATGCATACATACATGCATGCATACATAAATACATGCATATATTATGTACATTCATGCATATATGCATACATAAATACATGCATATATTATGTACATTCATACATATATGCATACATAAATACATGCATATATTATGTACATTCATACATATATGCATACATAAATACATACATGCCTATGTTATTTATATACATAATAAATGCATACGTGCATATATTATGTACATACATACATACATCCATCCATTCATACAACATACATATATACATACTTACGAACGCACCCGATACATACATACCTGAGGTATCCCGCAACCACGTGAAACGACGTCATTCAAATCACGTTTCCGTCTTCCCCAAAGGGAGAAGGACATGGTGGGTGGGGAATGGAGGGAGGGAGAGATGAACTCAGAAGGGGCGCATTGTTAAGCCACGAAGACAAAGTCAATTCCTAAGACGCAACACGGGCCATTCGTTGTCTCAGTTGCCCCACGATACACGACAACACAAGTGCGTCTCAGTCCCAGTAGCTCCACTAATCAGACTCAAATACATATATCTTATATCTACATATAAATATATATATTACGAGTACGATATTTGACTACGGTTTCAGTTGATGCTTCGTGCTTCATGAAAAGGCGCTATATAAGTCATTAGATTAGACTAGATATATATGCAAAGCCTACTAAAACATATATATATATATATATATATATATATGTTTATAAATACTTTCTCTGACCTATTGGAATTCGACCCGGATTCTCCAATGGATTATAATTTTGGATTGCGATTTTGACGAAGCGACCATCGATTGATGCCTTGGGCATTATGATAACGGCGCTATAAAAGTCTTTAGATTAGATTAAGAACATAATTTGTGCATGTGCATATTGGCGAATGCGTGAAATATATATATATGCATGCAGCCACGTGAGTATAATGAATGGTATGTGAAAATAGATAGGACACGTTTTTCTTCTTTTTTCTCATTTTCCCTCTATCTTCTTCTTCCTCCTCCTCTTCTTCTTCTTTCTTCTTCTTCCATTTGTTCTGTCCATCCATCCATCCGTCCATCCATCTTATCCGATGTAACGTAGTTCGTCGTTAATCTCACATCTGCGTTCATCAGCCATTCTCGTGGACGATGAACTCGATGCCCTTGGGCCATCGGACGATCTAGCACCAGTGGCCTCTCCAGGATTGCTTGCGTGGGGACAAGAGCATTTCCAGAGGGCCCCACCTTCAGGCAGTCC
Organism: Norana najaformis; assembly: GCA_964023275.1. NCBI lineage: Eukaryota > Metazoa > Annelida > Clitellata > Crassiclitellata > Hormogastridae > Norana > Norana najaformis. The sequence goes on from OZ029917.1 coordinate 37,682,690, forward strand.
ACAATGCATGGATCGGGTCTGCATGGGGGGGGGGGGGGTACAGGCATATAACCTTTAGCTAAATCCTCCACTGTTTAGCACGATACCGCAAGCACGACACATTTCCTACCTATGCGCTATACAACATATGATATATTCAATATCGGCTTTTATATATATATATATATATATATATATATATATATATATATATATATATATATATATATATATATATATATATATATTAGCCGATATCATTTATATCTATATTCAATATTCATAATATATATATATTTATATATATATATTTGTATCAATCACTACTCTAGACTTACATACTGGGGATGTTTAATGTATACTTATAAGGAGTATATACAAAAACACAGATTTGGCATGAAGGGGATCATGCGCCGGCGATTTTCTTGGATCTGTGGTTGTGAGTTAGAAATAAGAGCAGCGGATGAATTCGAGCGACAACTGTGACGGGATTCTACAGACAGAAAAGCCCAGGAACCGTTTTAGCGATGACGGCAGAGATCAAAGAGACCGCCGTAACAGATCAAAGAGACCGCCGTAACAGAGATCAAAGAGACCGCCGTAACAGAGATAAAAAAAACCGCCGTGACAGAGATCAAAGAGACCGCCGTAACAGAGATCACAGAGACCGCCGTGACAGAGATCAAAGAGATCGCCGTAGCACCTGCTGCCGCAAATGTTGTTACAAGCGTCTGTATCTGTATGTACGTATGCTTGTGCGTGTATGGGTGCGTCTGTAACTTACAATCCTAGATACCGCAGAAACGGTGTATGTCATTTAAACCTGGATGAAGGCGGCCGGAAGATATAATTCGTGTTTTCGATATGGTTGCCTAACAAATGACAGAAAATGACAGAGGAAATCGAACTAACGCTTCGTTTGAACATCATGTGTATATCTATAAGCCTCTATGTATATATGTATGCATGCATGTATGTGTGTGTATGCATGTATGTGTATATGTGTTTATGTATGTATGTATGTATGTATGTATTGTTACGAGTCGGAATACGTGTTCAGCGACAACTCAGTTCACACGTTTATTAAGAAACTCGCTTCGAGAGGTCCCAATTGGTAACACACATCGGCATCAAACTTCCCATTTATATATATAGTCTTAAATTCCCTCCAAACACACCTTCAAAGACTCCTTCAAAAGACAGGTGCGTGGGCAGAGGCCATCATGAGACCCAAGCAACCTATCCTCTTGACCCTTTCCCCTTCCACAGACAGGTGCATAAGCACGTGAAAAGACTGTTGCATGCAGGGCACGTGTCACCTTCCGATGTATACCCAACCTTCCCTTATACACGTACCCTCGCAACAATATGTATATATGTGTGGTCGCATTTTCTTCGAATCTCTTTGAAGATGCCTTTTCCTCGAACATTTTGCTGTTGCCAAAAAGGTCTCTTCCACCCTCCTTCGAACACAAATCGTGCCCTGCCAACTGGCCGTTCCTACCCCATTCACGCAAACCAGACGAGAAGCGCAGGACGTGAGAAGTGTATAGCGACGTGTGAATTAACGCAAACGTCTTTTGACTGATGCAGTGCGAAGGAGGAATCGAACCCGAGACAGATTGACAGGCAATCGATCATTCATTCACACCCGTCGCCTCCGTCAGCACAACCAACCCACGCATACACGTATGTAGCCTACGTTTCTAAGTATGCGAGTATGTGTCTGCTCATTTGTATAGCGCCTAATCGGTGATGACGCTGCGACTGACGAAGGCGATTTGGCCGTTTTCCTATCCGTCTTTGTGTTGTTCTGTCTGTCCGTCTCTGGCTGTGTCTGTGTGTCGTTCTGTCTGTCTGTCTGCTTGTCTATCCACTGGTCTCTGCGTCCGTCTGTCCGTCCTTCTGTCCGTCCTTCTGTCCGTCCTTCTGTCCGTCCTTCTGTCCGTCCTTCTGTCCGTCCTTCTGTCCGTCCTTCTGTCCGTCCTTCTGTCCGTCCGTCTGTCCGTCCTTCTGTCCGTCCTTCTGTCCGTCCTTCTGTCCGTCCTTCTGTCCGTCCTTCTGTCCGTCCTTCTGTCCGTCCTTCTGTCCGTCCTTCTGTCCGTCCTTCTGTCCGTCCTTCTGTCCGTCCTTCTGTCCATGCTTTTCTGTTGCGTGTTCTTTCATTTTTCTGTCCTTCAGTCTGTCTATACACATCTATTTAGAACACACGGATAGACTATTTGTATATATATATATATATATCTATATGTCCGCATGTTCTCTATTATATATATAGAACGTCACTCTGTCTATTCGTACGTTCTATATATATAATATATTATATATATGTATGTAGGCACACATATATATACGTACGAATAGACTGGCATAAATGATGCCTCGTGTGCGTTTATTTATGTGTATAGTTGACCCGCTGTGTTTCAAATAGATTTCGAGAATTGGACGGAAACTGATAGCAATTCCTATCATCGCCCAGCGACTGTAATATCTTCATAGCATGTATACATATGAATACATACATACATATGTACATGCATACATCAATAGGTACATACACACGCATATGTACATACATTCATTTTTACATACATACATACATTCGTTCGTTCATTCATTCACTCATTCATAATCGTTGATGTAGTCTACCTTGGACTACTAAAAATTTGACTAATAATTGGCAAAGTCTGTGAAACGAAATCTCGAAAAACCTTCATGGGCCACATTCCCTTTTGCTCTGGTGATTTGACCCTGGGTCAGAGGTCATATTCAGGTGGTGATGACCCCATTTGACTAACGTTTCGTAAACATGTGCTGGAAAACATCCTGGTGGGCGGTATATTAGTTACGACTCGTGAATGCAGCGATTCCGCTCTGAGGCAACCTCTCTGATCTCGTGTCCATTATTCCAGGTATAGAGTCATGTCGCATTTTCTACATTTAGACTGGGAAGCGCCATTGGTTAAGTCACCTACAATACTCTACTATACTATTCCTGCATGTTTTCCTTAACTGTCTTTCATTCATTCATTCATTCAGTCAGTCAATCAGTCACTCATTCGTACACATATACATTCATTCATTCATTGTTTCGTCTATTTATTTATTTATTCATTCAGTCAGTCAATCAATCATTCATACATACATACATTCATTCACTTAGTCATTCAGTCAGTCAATCATACACACATACATTCATTCATTCATTGGTGCGTTCATTCATTCATAGATTCATTCATTCATTCATACATTCATTAATTCAGAGCACTAATATAATGCCTCTATGGTTTCCACCCACAAACTCTCCCAGCCATCCGTTTTCGAAAGAAATAGCTTTCAAGTGTTGGTGAAAGGTGGATGTGGTGTCTCCAGCCAGAAGTTTTGGTCTTCAGTCGTCGTTGATCCGAGGGTTTGCTGCATCCTAGGGGGATTCTCTTCCAGCTGCTTCTATTCCTAATCCTAATCATAAACTCAAAAAGCTAAGCCGCGGGAACCTGCCTTTTACAGGCGCTCAGTCAAAACAAAATCGACAGGCAAGAAGGGTTCGGTTCCAGGAAAAGGTACAAGAGTCAGGCAGGCAGGCAGGCAGGCAGGCAGGCAGGCAGGCAGGCAGGCAGGCGGGCAGGCAGGCAGGTGGCTACGGTGGGTGGTGTTCGGAGTTGTACGTATTCTTCAATAACTGGTCGCAGTTCAGTCGACGACTTGGTTTTGTCGAATGGTGCCACCCTGGGTCTTCCAGAAATTAGACATTCTTCCTTAATCATTTGATCAATAATTAATTAATTAAAAGTGTATTAGTGTTGCCCTAAAAACGGAAGGCGAATATGATTGGGTTGTAATCTTCCCTCGGTGTTGGAAACAGGTCGACGCCAATCTTATTAGGCACAGAAGGTAAAGGCAAAAAGTAAAAGTGAAGGTTACAGATGATGGTAAAAGTAGAACTAAATTTGAGAGGTGAAGATAAAAGCAAAGGCAACAGATGAAGATAAAAATAAAGGTAACCATGACAGGTTAAGGTCAAAGTAAAGGTAAAGGCAACGGTGAAGGTAAAATATAAAGGTGCAGGCGAATAAGAAGGTAAATTTAAAATTAAAGTTAAAAACTACTGATGAAGATAAAAGGCAAATGAGAAGGTTAAAGCAAAATGGAAACGTAAAGTTGAATGTAAGATGCAAAAGTAAATGGTTAAAGGTGAAGGTAAAGGTAAACTTAAAGGTAAAAGATAAGGTTCTTGTAAAATGAAAGGTAAATGGAGTGCACACAAGTGTTTGCGTGCCTATATAAATATTTCGTGACCCTAAGGTCGAACGATCCCGTGGCTGAGGCACAAACACGACCATAGCAATCAAGTTACATGTCACCTTTGTAACCTCCGAAGCTGCGTTGAGTATCAATCACCGACTCCTAGAGGATGGAGGGCTGCGTGGGCGCCTGGAAATGCTGTAAATCATTCGAGTACTATTGGGGCCAAGCTGGGCCAAGCCCCAAAGATTAAACATTTCCGATTATCAGTGTTTCAGACACACGTTCAATTCCCACTATCATACATGTTTCGGCTTCAATTTTCATAATATTTAATATAATATTTCATAATAGTTCTCTCTTTATTTCTTTTAGCAGTATTATCTTAGTCGTTTTTCAATTTGTATTTTCTTTGAGCAAACATCGCCAAAGCCGGTTTGGGGAGGGAAAAAATGGGGACTATGGCCGGATTGTGCCAGTGGGGGATTTAGACATAGGCGATAGGGGGCGGTTCCTGTAACTGACATCGCTAATTCTTCAAGGCCTAACCTGTAAGGATTAGTTATTTAAATGTCTCTGTGCATACCTTACCTCACCCACTCATTCCTTACATTACCTTACCTTGCTTTGCATTGCCTTTCTCTGTGTTACCTTGCTTCACCTTTCTTAAATGAACCATAATGTCACACTACCCTACCTACCCTACCTTACCCTACCCTACCCTACTCTAACCTACTCTACCCGACCTGACCCTATCCTACTCCACCCTACACTATCCTACCCCACCCTACCCGATTCTACCCTCCACTATCCTACCCTACCCGTCCCTACCCTACCCTCTCCTACTCTACCCGACCATGCCCTACCCTACCCGACTCTACCCTACCCGACCCTACCCTACCCGACCATACCCTACCCTACCCGATCCTATCTGATCCTACCCTACCCTACCCGACCCTACCGATCCTACTCTACCCGATCCTACTTTACCCTACCCGACCATACCCTAACCGACCATATCCTACCATACCCTTCCCTCTCCTCTTCTACCCTTCCCTACCCTACCCTACCCTACCCTTCCCGACCCCGCCTCGCCACGCCCCACTCCAACTTACATTACCTTACCTCATCTTATCATCATTATCTTACTCTATCTTTTGTTAGCTTACCTTATTATGCCTTGCCTAATCATGCCTTCAAACCTTCACTTTTACCGATGCGTACAGCCCCGGCTGCGACCTGGAGTGACGATTACTCAAAGAATAGACCGAGGTATACACCTCCGACTAGGCCACCAAAAAACCTCAATGGGGAGCCAGCTAGACACTCGAACTTAGTTAGTCCATCTGTTCTGCGTGAGACTCCACGACCCAGCAGCCTGGAAAAATCTCCCGCCAGCAACAGGACAGGTGTTTCCGTCATTGTTTATTGAATGGAAGGGCTGAGAAGTGGAATATCTCCCCACGTCTTCATTTCCCCATTTATTCAGTCTATCTGCCATTGTAGATACATTTACCCATACAATAGGTCTTCCCCACCTGTTCAGGAGAGGGTAGCCGATTGATTAGAGCGCTCGACCTGTAACGCAGAGAGTACGGGTTCGAGCCTCATCCTCTGAAACGGTTACCGTGTAGGGACCCTGAGCAAGTCCTTCGCTCGCAATTGCTCAGCGCCATCGTTTGATCGATTAGTCAATAGATACTGGCGCTTAATAAATGCAGAAATAATAATAATTTTAAGGTTTATAATAATAATAGTAGTAGTAATAATAATACGGTACATTTGTGGTGCCGAATCCAGACGAGGATTAGCCGTTCCAGAATCCCCCTCTCTCTTTTTCTCCGGAAATTTTTGAACAACCAAGGGATTATACTTACCTTGGTAAAAAAATAATAATAGTAATAATAATAATCTTAAGGTTTATGATGATGATGATGATGGTGGTGGTGGTGGTGGTGGTGATGATGATGATGATGATGAGGCGATCTCATTGAAAAACCTTTTTCTTAATAAATTTTAGCCCACTCCAGCTTATAAATCTTCCTTCCACTGACCCAGTCCATCTCCCGCCATTTCACTTCTGCCCCACGGGTCTTTTCTCCCTTTCTCTATTACCGACCGCAAATTGCCTTTGCGGAGGGGCTCAATTCAACGGACGCGAGCTCTTCCTTCTGTTGACCGTCTCCCCCGTTTTGTTTGCATGAGCCGAACGTAATGACCCTAGGCAGGTTGCAAGACATCTCCGGTAAACATTGGGCTATAGTGCCATGGTTGCTGAAACTGGGCAGCCAGCATCACCAGGTTTAAATAGACGCCAGAGAAATTCCCTTTCAAAGAAATTAATTAATTCATATAATAAATTCATGAAACTAATATGATGTAATATAAGAAACTCAAATAATTCATTCATGGAACCGCATTAGTTACAGATTCTTCCGTCTTCGCCTGGTGAAGACGTGCATTGTCAGGGACTCGTGAAAAAGTAAATGTACACCTTTTTCTATACCGACCGTATGGCCTCGACCCCGATCATTTTTCAATGAATTTATCGGGTGAGATCCTTCATCACCGCTGCCCGTTTAAAAGGGTACCACGCCATTTAAGGTCCCCGTGTAGGGACCGTGCTAGCCCGAGATTAAAATCTCTGAAAAAGCCACGATCGGTCCATGAACCGGCATCCTCACGCACAAAGGCGCCTGAGAACATGTTAACGTAGTCTCAATTATTCCACCTACGTAACGAAAACACAAAATTAGCGTCCCATACGTGAGTTAGAAATAACAAACAAAATTCAGTGGGGCTGTAGACAAAGATATTTATGTTATAAATTTGGCCAAATTCCACATCCTAATTGCCTTGGCAGATGCGTTGTTGACAGCTGACCCGTCTAACAGCTGGCCTAGTGATACGTCACTTCCGCTGCCGTAAGCCCAATACACGGCAGCACTTCCTCTAGTTCTTCTAATACCTCGTTGAGGACTCCGAATATCAGAAAATTCGATTTCCACGGTGAAACTGGTAAGAATTTATTATTTTATCTGTTAGGCCTTATGCCCTAGTGACATAAACACGAACTAGAAGATGGAAAAGATAAAAGATAAAAAGTAGACGATGGAAAAGATAGAAGATAAAACATTTTTGATACAATTACTTCAATGAGACTGTGACTGATGGTTTTAAAGTAGTGTGGGCCTTACGTAAGAAGCAAAAGTCAAATGTCCTTCACATAACGGGTGTTGTTACGCATTTTAAATTTTATTTCCTAGATGTTGGTAGAATTACTTAGTTATCCATCTTTTAGTTTGTGTTCATGCATTTATTTCTATTATATTAGCTAAATAACAGCAGAACTATCAGTAAGAAGATTAGCCTGCGAGGGAGAGCGCTGGTCACCTGCCCTAATATGCTGAAGATAGCACGAAGGCGAACTTTAGTCTGTATCATAAGGATGCGCGTGTATTCTTAGGGTAATTTTAATAGTATTTGTCCCATTTTTGGCTTTATCATGGCCGATTAGTTTAAGCGCTCCTTCTCACTCCACACCTGTTAAACGCGGTCACGGTTTACTGACCACACTCAAGTTCAAGACCGTTTGTCATATGCAAATCGTTTGAAAACAGTCTTGTGGCACGCTGGCCGATTGGACTGAGCACTCCTTCTTTTCGCTTCGCATCTTTTACACACCGTCACGGTTCGCTGACCACGCATGACCCATCTAAGTATACAAATCGTTGTGAAAACAGACATGTAGTGAGCTGGCCGATTGGTTTGAACGCTCTTTCGTTTCACTTCACACTTGTTAAAAACGATCACGGTTTGCTGACTACACTTAATCTAGACTCGTCTACGATATGCAAATCGTTTGAAAACAGACACGTGGTGCGCTGGCCGTTTGGTTTGAGCGCTCCTCCTCGTTCCAGACCTCTTGAGTTATGCAAGGTACGACTGTTAACACGCGTAGACACGTACGCCGATCTATAGTTTGGGCGTAAAGGTGCAGCACAGTGCCTTTGGATTTGTATTGATTTTGAGTTGATAATGAGAGACGCGTTTTATTCGAATAATTAAAAGGAAATAGTTTTCAGTTTTGAGTGAAAGACCAGCGAAGATATTGCAAGAGTTGGCGAATTCGTAAGATAAGTCTGACAATTGGTGCAACTCACACCGAGACCATCCTTTGCTCTAAACTGAAGAGGCAAGTTTTCATTTTAAAGCTTTAGCGTCCTTGAGCAAGTCCTTCACTCGCAATTGCTCAGTCCAATCAATTGATTTTAGTCATTAGATGGCGCTGCTCAATAAATGCATAAATAATAAAAACTAAACTGAATCCTTCCCCTTATACCGACACCAGTGGATGGTGGTTGATTGGCACAGGTGGCTTGTTCTGCAACGAATCTTCTCCCATCCAAGTGCTAACCATGCTTCACATTGCTCAACTTAACTGTGCTTGCCATGCTGTATCCTCAGAACGAAGAATCTGTCTTTAATCATGTAAAACTATTGCTATTTTCTATAGGCTGCTTAAATCACATGGGATTATAACTTCTTGAGATGTTTGGTGTTTTTTATAGATCCAGCTTCAGCAGCGCGAGCATCACATGCAACGTCTTCAGCATGAAACGGATGAGAAGTAGAAATGGTGACAAGAAGAAACGCTGAATGAGGAGCTGACATCAATAGAGGAAGGTGCTAGTGAGTCTAATTAATCCATTATCTGATTTTAAAATAGTCAGAAGAGGAGGAGGAGGGGAAGACGAGAAGGAGGAGGAAGAAGTTTAAGAAAAATGAGATGGAAAAAGGAGAAGACAAAAATGATGAGAATGAAGAGATGTAATCTAATAAACAAAGAAAGAAGAGGAAGAGGTGAGAATACTATAGGAAGAAAAAAGAAAAGAAGAGTTGAAAATATTGAAGATAGAATTAGAGAGCAAACAAAAGAAAGAAGAAGAAAATGAAGAAAAGCAAAGAAAAAAAGAAATTATGGGAAATAAGGGAAATGCTTCTTCTTTATAGGCATCGATGCTGTTAGCTGCTCTTCTGAATTCTGACACCTCAATAAATTATCACAAACTGGCGGGCGATGAAAAAATTATTAACATTTAAAAGAAGCTGGATAGATAAATCACCCTCTGCCACCTAGCGAATGTATTAATGCTGCTAGTTAAATTGCATTCGCTAGATGGCAGCTGATTTTTTTTGTTAGCAATCCAGCTCTTAGTGCATTTATGAATTCTTTCAACGCTCGCCATTTTGTACGGAAAAATCAGATTTTCAGGAAATTCGATTTCCACAGCCACACTAGTAACAGTTCATTATTTTATCTGTTTGGCCCAGTGACATAAAACATTTTAATACAAAAATTACTTCAAAATGACAGTGGGCGATTGGTTTTCGCGTAGTGTTTGAACCTTACTGAATATCCGATGTCAAATCTCCTTCATTCAGTGGATCCTTTTAAGCATGTTAAATTGTATTCGCTAAATCGCGGGCTGAGGATTATACGGCTCTATGTCCAAAAATTACAATTCCGAGATATTCAAATTTGAAAGTTCGACATACTAATACAAGAATAATAGTGAAAATATTACAAATGTAGCTGACTGGTTTTGTTCATTTCTTAATGCAGCAACACTGTACAGAGCAAAAGGCTTCTAATAAAAAGGGAAAAATTTTACTGAATTTTGTAAAAGAGTGCCCCCACATATAAAATGGACATAAAGCCATCTGACATGCAATGTACACAATGGTTGTTGTGAACACAGGAAGAAACAACAGCACATTATTTTGTTATTGCTATTAAATTTGGTCTTTATATTCAAGTTATGTATTACACTGTATGCCATTGCCATAACACAGGATTTTTGACTAGCAGGGTTTAACACTGCATGTGGCTTTGATTGTCTGATTGTGAAAACTAGGTTTTATGGTACATAATTACATGTTAATACACTTTCAGACAAGATATTTTATATGGTAACTCTCAGTATTAGACAACAGCATCAACCAATAATGAGATTCAACAACACTACTGTAATACACAGAATGATCACTACCAGCAAAATATCAGCATGCACATGAACGAAGGAGCAGCACAAGTGAAAGCATTTCTTTCACTTTATAACCAAATAATGGGAATCCACAGTTTGTTGTAATATTATGATTCCATAATATCTGACTAGTTAATACTGAACTAGCTTTAAATGCAAAGAAAAAAATGAGTATGCATAATACTGAAACACTCAATGTCAATAATAACAAGAATACTGATAAGTAATGTCAGTAAACTAAACTAATATTACTCTATTTACATTTTTGAAAAATGGATCTGGTTGAATACAGTTTTCATTTCATGCTTTACTTCTTATTCTTATTCTGTCTCATCAACTTGATTTTTGCTGTGTAAGCCCTTGTTTGATGTTGATTATTTCCCTCTTTAGACTCTGGCTTAGAATCACACTTAATATGACTGGCACTTTCCATCATGTACTCATCATCACGACCTGGTAAAGACACTGACTTCTCATTTTTCTTGTTACTGCGTCTGTTGTCTCTAACAATGGAATCGACATTTGAACTGGAATTTGCTGCTGGGTGTTCATATTCCGGCTTTGACAATGTTCTATTTTTCTTTTTGTTATAAGTTTCTTCTGCAGAAATAACTTGCAAGTCACACTTGTAACTGGGACAGACCAGGGTTTTCATATACTCACGATCCGGCGCTGGCATGAACTCTAGCACTGAATTAATATCTTTAGTCTTTTCAACATTCAGTTTCTGGCCCTCTGTGGTCTTTTTGGGCATTCGCAGCAACACAGGCTGTTGTGCCCTAGCTGCATACCTTGAGCATACTCTTGGCTCTATTTTGTCTTGTACTTGATAGTCATTGCATTCTCTGAAGAATACTGAATTGCCTTTATTTTGGTGAACGGAATGCAGTCAAATCTGAAATTTTTTGCTTCACTGCGATAGTCCTTCATGTCGTCCTTTTTCAGCTGTGTTAGTTTAATTGGTTTGTGGCGCGGGGTTTTGCATAAAATGCGAACTAACCCTAACGGGCTATAAACTTCACACAACTGCAGTACCTTTTCTATTTGACTGTGTAGGTTATCTATTTCCTGTATTTCACTGTGTCCAGGTTCACAAAACTTCTGTATAAGCACTTTCAAAGACAGATTGCGCTGAAGAAATACCATAAGAGCCATAGCCATAACTTTATTTTTGTTTTGTGGTACACACGAATCACTCCATAATGTCATTTCTGGTACGTCTGGGTTATCCTTTACAAGCGTCTCCAAAAGACGGACAAGTCCGCTTGCTATGTCATTTCCTGTGCGACCGCTTAGTGTTTCTGGCCACAGTACACCATAACACTGCTTCGAAATGGAACAATGTGCAGTAAGATGATAAATGTTCAGCTTTCTTTTGTAAAAGAAGTTGGACACGTTAGCCAATGGCAATGCAAAAACGTTTTGCAGGTCAAAACAAATTACACATTTATCACGACATTCTCTGTCTAAGGTTCTTTCTTTGTGTGTTTCTATTTTTCCTAGCATGTGAGCAGCATGTTTTGGGTCTTTGTCCAAAGTTGATGTCTTACTCATCTTTGACATTTCACAAATGTCACAGCGATCTTTCTTTGGCTTTCTAAACGCAATGTTATATTCATGGTTGAAGATGTGACGGTATAGATGTGCTTTTGCTGGCATTTCACCTTTCTGATGGCAGAAATCAACATAGTATTCATATAGGATTTGTAAATTCAGCTGCCCATTAATATATCACTTGTTAGTGTCTTGCCTGCAGTAGTGTCTCTCTATCACAGGTATAGATTCAATGTGTTTTCGTATTGAGTTGCGGAATGATTGACATGTTTTTTTCGTATGCTTGCCACGTTTGAATGCAGATGGTGTACCAGTTACTAAGTTCTTCGAGTTGTGTGCACTGCATATTCTTTTGGCGTCAATATCAAGTGTTTTCAAATAAAAATCTTTGCACACTAATTTTCTCATTTCCACCTGCTGGTATTTTCTGCCCTGCACGTTCTGGCCTTACTTTTTCGTGTCGTGGTGTTGATATAAAAATTATGTTTGTCATCATCCACAAGCAACCAGTGTTCTTGATGAATTGCTTGTCGAGCGAAGTCATCAAATTTCTCAGCACATTTAAAGCGGCATGCTTTATGATCATGCATACAAGGTTGCACTGCCTTTGCTGCTGCTATCTCACCAGAGGTCATTAAGTATGCCTCTCCCCGCTGACGTAGCTTTTTTCTTTTGTTACAAATCCATTCTGATTCACTTATATTTCTCTTTCTTGTTAATGGCACTTGTGTTCTTTTGTGAGCACGTGCTGTTGGTCTTTTCACCGGCTGTTCTGTGTAATTATGTTCATCAGTAACTATTTCTTTGTGGCGGCAACTGCATCCCTCAACATTTAATGTTCCACAAGTGTCACAGAGAGTCAGACTGTGCTCATCAGTTTCTATGCTGCTGTTATTAATTTTAGCACTGTCTGCTGGACTGCAAAAACCTGTAATCACAGTAGTTTCAGAGGAAAGTACGCCATTCTCTAGTTCGCCCTCACTGATGCCTAACTCCAGATCACAGTAATAGTTACTGTTACTACAAGAAACAAACATAAAATGCACATATCGTACAGTAACATTTACTTAAGTCACAATTATTAGCCTCTGTAGTAATCTAAAACTAAACAGAGAAATTCAATGCAAGTCGCAGTTAAGCACCAAACTTACTGTAGCATATTAACATGCATAATTCCACTGAGAATTATATGGCCCTATGTGCAATTGTAATTATGGCAATTTATACACCATCATCAGTAGCAAGCTACTTCAAGGGTGCTTTACAATATAATGTCGGCGCGCACTAGAGTTTGATAATAAATAATAAAGGTAAGATGTACAAAATCAAATGTCAGCTAGTACTAGAGTTAGAAAGCAAACGGAAAATTTCAACTGTTAGTTGATTGAGGCCTGTATGAAGAAGACAGTCAAAACTAACGGTATTCCGTTTACTTTGAAGCATTAGGCTCACACAGTAGCGACTTTTGCGGTTATTTGTGTTTGGAGTTTGTTTGCACTGAAGTAACATCGGATTCGTCCGATTATTTCTATGGCGTATTGACCAGCGTTCCAACTTATTGCCTTGTCTCTTTGCTTTTACCTTAAAGCTATACGGTCCTAAGTCATTTTGCATATAATAACTACTACTATCACCGGCTTCATTACAAATTATAAGACAATATAAGACACTCAAATTATTATTATTACCTTTCGCTAAAGTACGTAGAATCCAAAACTCTCGTGGTCGCCATGATAATAAACGCCTCACGTGAGACAAACAAGCAAACCGATTGGTTGGTGGACATACAGCTCTATAACTCTCAAAGGCATTTAAAAATTGGACATAGAGCTAAATAATTCTGTAGAAATCAAGGTAACCATTGATCAAATAATGATCATTAACAGTTCATATGGAGCCTCTTGAAATAGACAATCCATGGACACCTCTAGTCTAAAATCGACCAATCATGAACATAGAGCTGTATAATCCTCAGCCCGCGAAATGTCAGTAGATTTTTTTATAAATTCATCATCTCGTTTGTAAAATTATGGAAGACTCTGAAAATCAGAAAATTAGATTTCCACAGCGAAACTGATAACAATTGATTTTTCATCTGTTAGGCCCTATCTCTTTGTCTCTCTTTCTTCGTTTCTCTGTCTTATTATGAGTTGTATGCTGAGGCAAGCATTAGTCATAATTATGTCTTTGTGCTGTTTGTCATTGGAAGGGGCTATATGAATGTGCAATAATTTGAATTATGTTGATGTCTATCTAGAATGGTTTGCATCTGGAGACGTCGGGTGATGATCTTTAGCTGGAGTTTCCATTTGTTGTGGCCATTGTTCCTCATCCTCTTCTCACAGGACAGTCGTCAGAACTCAGCTAAGAGTAAGCATCGTGTAGATCTTCATTCCTTCCCAAGTTTGCTTGCCTGAACTGCTGCTTAACTGCTGCTCTCCTGCAACTGCTTGCTTCAACTGCAACTACTCATTTCAAGTGCTTGCTTCAACTGCAGCTGCGAGCTTTAACTGCAAGTGCAACTGCTTGACTGGAACTGCTTGCTTGAACTTCAGCTGCTTGCTTCATTTGCTACTCTTGCTAGCCTGCTTGCTTACTTTTCATCTGCTCCTGATTTCGTTGCTAGCCTGCGTGCTTGCATTGCTACTGATTTCGTTGCTAGCCTGCATGCTTGCTTGGTTGCATTTCTAGCCTGCACGCTTCAACTGCATATTTCTTCTGCTACTGAATTCTTGCTTTTCAGCTGCGATATATAGACTGATTTCATTGTTTGCTTGCTTGCTGTCCCCCCCCCCCCAGTACCCGGCTAAGACCGAGGAAGCTAATGATCCAACAGACCGTGGCAAGTCCTGCAATGGCTGGCCCCGTGTCCAGGACCTTGGGATTCGTCCAACTAAATGATCAACAGAAAGAAACTGTCTAAGTTCGACACCGAGAGAGAGAGAGGAGAGAGAGAGAGAGAGAGAGAGAGAGAGAGAGAGAGAGAGAGAGAGAGAGAGAGAGAGAGAGAGAGAGAGAGAGAGAGAGAGAGAGAGAGAGAGAGAGAGAGAGAGAGAGAGAGAAATAATCTAAGTACCCAAGGTCATCGACATCGGAGAGAGAGAGAGGGGGGGGAGAGGAGAAAGAGAGAGCCGAGCTGAAATAAAACTAAGTCCGAAGGTCATCACGGTCTTTCGATTTCATTGCTAGACTGCGTGCTTGCTTGCATTGCTACTGATTTCATTGCTAGCCAGCATGTTGCGTGCCGTGCATTGCCACTGATTTCGTTGCTAGCCTGTGCATGCTTGCTTGCATTGCTACTGATTTTTTTGCTAGCTTGTACATGCTTGCTTGCATTGCTACTGATTTCACTGCTAGCCAGCGTGCTTCCTTGCTTTTGATCTGCTACTGATTTAATTGCTAGCCTGTGCGTGCTTGCTTGCTTTGCTACTGATTTTATTGCTAGCCTGTGCGTGCTTGCTTGCATTGGTACTGTCGAAATCTTGGGATTACGATTTCATTGCTATTGAATACGTTGCTAGCCTGAATTAGAATTACTGTACGGTGGCTGATCGTTTTAAACGTAGTATTTGAGCCAGTCACTCGTGTCTCTCTCTCTCACTCTGAATCAATTTTCCTGAAATTTCGATACATGAATAAATTCGCACAAAATGGCGTACGATGAAAGAATCATTAATATGTGTACGCGAAGCTGGATGATAAATGTTCTTCTGCCGTCTAGCTAATACATTAATTCTTCTAGATAAATTGCATTCGCCCAGATGGCAGCTGATTTTAGCAGTCCAGCTTCTAATGTTTCATAGATTTTTTCATCGCTCGCCATTTTGTACGAAGGAATGAAATTTTTCAGGAAATTCCATTTGCACGGTCACACTAGAAACAATTTATTGGTTTTCGCGTAGTTTTTGAGCCGATGTGAAATATCCTTCATTCAGTGGATCATTTTACGCATGTTAAATTGTATTCGTTAAATGTTAGTAACTTTTTAGAAACTGAGGATCTCGTTTGTAAAATTATTTATGACTCTGAATATCAGAAAATTTGATTTCCACGGAGAAACTCTTTGTCAGCCTTATTATGAGCTGTACATATGGTGAGGCAAACATTACTCATAATTATGTCTTTGTGCTGTTTGTCATTGAAAAGGGCTATATGCATGTGTAGTAACTTGTTTTATGTTGATGTCTATCTAGATTGGTTTGCAGTCGGAGAAGTCAGGTGATGATCTTCAGCTGGAGTTTCCACTGTTCCTAGTAGCCACTGTCCCTCATCCTCTTCTCACAGGACAGTCGCCAGAACGCAGTTACGGTAAGCGTAGATTTTTTTCCTCCCCCAACTCTTCTTCTTCCGGATCTTCTTCATAGGCATCGATGCAGCTCTCTCTCCTCAGAAAATTCGCACAAAATGGCGAGCGGTGAAAGAATCATGATAAATGATCTTAATGATTCTAGTTAAATTGCATTCGCCAGATGGCATATGGTTTCTAGCAATCCAGCTTCTAGTTTTGTCTGAATTCTTTCATCGCTCGCCATTTTGTACGGAGGAATCAGATTTTCAGGAAATTCCATATGCGCCACCAGGCCCCACCACACCCGAAACAATTTTCTGGCCCCTGTGACATATCATTCAGTGGATCCTTTCACGCATGTTGAATTGTATTCGCTTAATGTCAGAGTAGATTTTTTAGAAATTCAGCGTGTTATTTCCACGGCGAAATGTGTAATTGTTTGCGTCATGTTGATGTCTACCTAGATTGGTGCTCTTGTAAGGTATATCGTTTAGTTTAGATCTTCATTCCTTCCCACGCTTGCTTGCCTGTGCCTAAGTGCTTGCTCTCACCGTCATTGGTTTGAAAGTGTCTATCTTTCTTGTGTATGTGTGCTGTTTTTCACATATGTGAGAGAGACAGACAGAGACAGAGCGCGTTTCATTGCTAGCCTGCATTCTTGCTTGCACTGCCACT
This sequence comes from Norana najaformis, assembly GCA_964023275.1. Classification (NCBI taxonomy): domain Eukaryota; kingdom Metazoa; phylum Annelida; class Clitellata; order Crassiclitellata; family Hormogastridae; genus Norana; species Norana najaformis. The sequence continues at coordinate 37,699,475 of OZ029917.1, forward strand.
GATTAATTGCTAGCCTGTGTGCTTGCTTTCTCTAAGTGTTTGTCATATGTGTAATCGTT